>CM054389.1:14707500-14712393 GCA_028858755.1 Ara ararauna | reverse complement strand
TAACCCTAACCCTAACCCTAACCCTAACCCTAACCCTAACCCTAACCCTAACCCTAACCCTAACCCTAACCCTAACCCTAACCCTAACCCTAACCCTAACCCTAACCCTAACCCTAACCCTAACCCTAACCCTAACCCTAACCCTAACCCTAACCCTAACCCTAACCCTAACCCTAACCCTAACCCTAACCCTAACCCTAACCCTAACCCTAACCCTAACCCTAACCCTAACCCTAACCCTAACCCTAACCCTAACCCTAACCCTAACCCTAACCCTAACCCTAACCCTAACCCTAACCCTAACCCTAACCCTAACCCTAACCCTAACCCTAACCCTAACCCTAACCCTAACCCTAACCCTAACCCTAACCCTAACCCTAACCCTAACCCTAACCCTAACCCTAACCCTAACCCTAACCCTAACCCTAACCCTAACCCTAACCCTAACCCTAACCCTACCCTAACCCTAACCCTAACCCTAACCCTAACCCTAACCCTAACCCTAACCCTAACCCTAACCCTAACCCTAACCCTAACCCTAACCCTAACCCTAACCCTAACCCTAACCCTAACCCTAACCCTAACCCTAACCCTAACCCTAACCCTAACCCTAACCCTAACCCTAACCCTAACCCTAACCCTAACCCTAACCCTAACCCTAACCCTAACCCTAACCCTAACCCTAACCCTAACCCTAACCCTAACCCTAACCCTAACCCTAACCCTAACCCTAACCCTAACCCTAACCCTAACCCTAACCCTAACCCTAACCCTAACCCTAACCCTAACCCTAACCCTAACCCTAACCCTAACCCTAACCCTAACCCTAACCCTAACCCTAACCCTAACCCTAACCCTAACCCTAACCCTAACCCTAACCCTAACCCTAACCCTAACCCTAACCCTAACCCTAACCCTAACCCTAACCCTAACCCTAACCCTAACCCTAACCCTAACCCTAACCCTAACCCTAACCCTAACCCTAACCCTAACCCTAACCCTAACCCTAACCCTAACCCTAACCCTAACCCTAACCCTAACCCTAACCCTAACCCTAACCCTAACCCTAACCCTAACCCTAACCCTAACCCTAACCCTAACCCTAACCCTAACCCTAACCCTAACCCTAACCCTAACCCTAACCCTAACCCTAACCCTAACCCTAACCCTAACCCTAACCCTAACCCTAACCCTAACCCTAACCCTAACCCTAACCCTAACCCTAACCCTAACCCTAACCCTAACCCTAACCCTAACCCTAACCCTAACCCTAACCCTAACCCTAACCCTAACCCTAACCCTAACCCTAACCCTAACCCTAACCCTAACCCTAACCCTAACCCTAACCCTAACCCTAACCCTAACCCTAACCCTAACCCTAACCCTAACCCTAACCCTAACCCTAACCCTAACCCTAACCCTAACCCTAACCCTAACCCTAACCCTAACCCTAACCCTAACCCTAACCCTAACCCTAACCCTAACCCTAACCCTAACCCTAACCCTAACCCTAACCCTAACCCTAACCCTAACCCTAACCCTAACCCTAACCCTAACCCTAACCCTAACCCTAACCCTAACCCTAACCCTAACCCTAACCCTAACCCTAACCCTAACCCTAACCCTAACCCTAACCCTAACCCTAACCCTAACCCTAACCCTAACCCTAACCCTAACCCTAACCCTAACCCTAACCCTAACCCTAACCCTAACCCTAACCCTAACCCTAACCCTAACCCTAACCCTAACCCTAACCCTAACCCTAACCCTAACCCTAACCCTAACCCTAACCCTAACCCTAACCCTAACCCTAACCCTAACCCTAACCCTAACCTAACCCTAACCCTAACCCTAACCCTAACCCTAACCCTAACCCTAACCCTAACCCTAACCCTAACCCTAACCCTAACCCTAACCCTAACCCTAACCCTAACCCTAACCCTAACCCTAACCCTAACCCTAACCCTAACCCTAACCCTAACCCTAACCCTAACCCTAACCCTAACCCTAACCCTAACCCTAACCCTAACCCTAACCCTAACCCTAACCCTAACCCTAACCCTAACCCTAACCCTAACCCTAACCCTAACCCTAACCCTAACCCTAACCCTAACCCTAACCCTAACCCTAACCCTAACCCTAACCCTAACCCTAACCCTAACCCTAACCCTAACCCTAACCCTAACCCTAACCCTAACCCTAACCCTAACCCTAACCCTAACCCTAACCCTAACCCTAACCCTAACCCTAACCCTAACCCTAACCCTAACCCTAACCCTAACCCTAACCCTAACCCTAACCCTAACCCTAACCCTAACCCTAACCCTAACCCTAACCCTAACCCTAACCCTAACCCTAACCCTAACCCTAACCCTAACCCTAACCCTAACCCTAACCCTAACCCTAACCCTAACCCTAACCCTAACCCTAACCCTAACCCTAACCCTAACCCTAACCCTAACCCTAACCCTAACCCTAACCCTAACCCTAACCCTAACCCTAACCCTAACCCTAACCCTAACCCTAACCCTAACCCTAACCCTAACCCTAACCCTAACCCTAACCCTAACCCTAACCCTAACCCTAACCCTAACCCTAACCCTAACCCTAACCCTAACCCTAACCCTAACCCTAACCCTAACCCTAACCCTAACCCTAACCCTAACCCTAACCCTAACCCTAACCCTAACCCTAACCCTAACCCTAACCCTAACCCTAACCCTAACCCTAACCCTAACCCTAACCCTAACCCTAACCCTAACCCTAACCCTAACCCTAACCCTAACCCTAACCCTAACCCTAACCCTAACCCTAACCCTAACCCTAACCCTAACCCTAACCCTAACCCTAACCCTAACCCTAACCCTAACCCTAACCCTAACCCTAACCCTAACCCTAACCCTAACCCTAACCCTAACCCTAACCCTAACCCTAACCCTAACCCTAACCCTAACCCTAACCCTAACCCTAACCCTAACCCTAACCCTAACCCTAACCCTAACCCTAACCCTAACCCTAACCCTAACCCTAACCCTAACCCTAACCCTAACCCTAACCCTAACCCTAACCCTAACCCTAACCCTAACCCTAACCCTAACCCTAACCCTAACCCTAACCCTAACCCTAACCCTAACCCTAACCCTAACCCTAACCCTAACCCTAACCCTAACCCTAACCCTAACCCTAACCCTAACCCTAACCCTAACCCTAACCCTAACCCTAACCCTAACCCTAACCCTAACCCTAACCCTAACCCTAACCCTAACCCTAACCCTAACCCTAACCCTAACCCTAACCCTAACCCTAACCCTAACCCTAACCCTAACCCTAACCCTAACCCTAACCCTAACCCTAACCCTAACCCTAACCCTAACCCTAACCCTAACCCTAACCCTAACCCTAACCCTAACCCTAACCCTAACCCTAACCCTAACCCTAACCCTAACCCTAACCCTAACCCTAACCCTAACCCTAACCCTAACCCTAACCCTAACCCTAACCCTAACCCTAACCCTAACCCTAACCCTAACCCTAACCCTAACCCTAACCCTAACCCTAACCCTAACCCTAACCCTAACCCTAACCCTAACCCTAACCCTAACCCTAACCCTAACCCTAACCCTAACCCTAACCCTAACCCTAACCCTAACCCTAACCCTAACCCTAACCCTAACCCTAACCCTAACCCTAACCCTAACCCTAACCCTAACCCTAACCCTAACCCTAACCCTAACCCTAACCCTAACCCTAACCCTAACCCTAACCCTAACCCTAACCCTAACCCTAACCCTAACCCTAACCCTAACCCTAACCCTAACCCTAACCCTAACCCTAACCCTAACCCTAACCCTAACCCTAACCCTAACCCTAACCCTAACCCTAACCCTAACCCTAACCCTAACCCTAACCCTAACCCTAACCCTAACCCTAACCCTAACCCTAACCCTAACCCTAACCCTAACCCTAACCCTAACCCTAACCCTAACCCTAACCCTAACCCTAACCCTAACCCTAACCCTAACCCTAACCCTAACCCTAACCCTAACCCTAACCCTAACCCTAACCCTAACCCTAACCCTAACCCTAACCCTAACCCTAACCCTAACCCTAACCCTAACCCTAACCCTAACCCTAACCCTAACCCTAACCCTAACCCTAACCCTAACCCTAACCCTAACCCTAACCCTAACCCTAACCCTAACCCTAACCCTAACCCTAACCCTAACCCTAACCCTAACCCTAACCCTAACCCTAACCCTAACCCTAACCCTAACCCTAACCCTAACCCTAACCCTAACCCTAACCCTAACCCTAACCCTAACCCTAACCCTAACCCTAACCCTAACCCTAACCCTAACCCTAACCCTAACCCTAACCCTAACCCTAACCCTAACCCTAACCCTAACCCTAACCCTAACCCTAACCCTAACCCTAACCCTAACCCTAACCCTAACCCTAACCCTAACCCTAACCCTAACCCTAACCCTAACCCTAACCCTAACCCTAACCCTAACCCTAACCCTAACCCTAACCCTAACCCTAACCCTAACCCTAACCCTAACCCTAACCCTAACCCTAACCCTAACCCTAACCCTAACCCTAACCCTAACCCTAACCCTAACCCTAACCCTAACCCTAACCCTAACCCTAACCCTAACCCTAACCCTAACCCTAACCCTAACCCTAACCCTAACCCTAACCCTAACCCTAACCCTAACCCTAACCCTAACCCTAACCCTAACCCTAACCCTAACCCTAACCCTAACCCTAACCCTAACCCTAACCCTAACCCTAACCCTAACCCTAACCCTAACCCTAACCCTAACCCTAACCCTAACCCTAACCCTAACCCTAACCCTAACCCTAACCCTAACCCTAACCCTAACCCTAACC
>CM054389.1:14692500-14702500 GCA_028858755.1 Ara ararauna | reverse complement strand
CCTAACCCTAACCCGCCGCCCTAACCCGCCGCCCTAACCCTAACCCGCCGCCCTAACCCTAACCCTAACCCTAACCCTAACCCGCCGCCCTAACCCTAACCCTAACCCTAACCCTAACCCTAACCCTAACCCTAACCCTAACCCTAACCCTAACCCCTAACCCTAACCCTAACCCTAACCCTAACCCTAACCCTAACCCTAACCCTAACCCTAACCCTAACCCCTAACCCTAACCCTAACCCTAACCCTAACCCTAACCCTAACCCTAACCAACCCTAACCCTAACCCTAACCCTAACCCTAACCCTAACCCTAACCCTAACCCTAACCCTAAGGCCTTAAGTGCTAAGGCCTTAAGTGCTAAGGCCTTAAATCCTAAGGCCTTAAGTGCTAAGGCCTTAAGTGCTAAGGCCTTAAGTGCTAAGGCCTTAAATCCGAACGCCTTAAGTCCTAAGGCCTTAAATCCTAAGGCCTTAAGTCCTAAGGCCTTAAGTGCTAAGGCCTAAAATCCTAAGCCCTTAAGTCCTAAGGGCTTAAGTTTTAAGCCCTTAAATCTTAAGGCCTTAAGTCCTAAGGCCTTAAATCCTAAGGCCTTAAGTCCTAAGGGTTTAAGTCCAAAGGCCTTAAATCCTAAGGGCTTAAGTCCTCAGGGCTTAAGTCCTAAGGGTTTAAATCCTAAGGGCTTAAGTCTTAAGGGTTTAAGTCCTAAGGGTTTAAATCCTAAGGGCTTAAGTCTTAAGGGTTTAAGTCCTAAGGGTTTAAATCCTAAGGGCTTAAGTCCTAAGGGTTTAAGTCCTAAGGGCTTAAGTCCTAAGGGCTTAACTCCTTAGGGCTAAAGTCCTAAGGGTTTAAATCCTAAGGGCTTAAGTCCTAAGGGCTTAACTCCTTAGGGCTAAAGTCCTAAGGGTTTAAATCAGAAGGGCTTAAGTCCTAAGGGTTTAAGTCCTAACGCCTTAAATCCTAAGGGCTTAAGTCCTAAGGGCTTAAGTCCTAAGCCCTTAAATCCTAAGGCCTTAAATCCTAAGGCCTTAAGTGCTAAGGCCTTAAATCCTAAGGCCTTAACTGCTAAGGCCTTAAGTCCTAAGGCCTTAACTCCTAAGGGCTTAAGTCCTAAAGGCTTAAGTCTTAAGGGTTTAAGTCCTCAGGGTTTAAATCCTAAGGGCTTAAGTCCTAAGGGCTTAACTCCTTAGGGCTTAAGTCCTAAGGGCTTAACTCCTTAGGGCTTAAGTCCTAAGGGCTTAACTCCTTAGGGCTTAAGTCCTTAGGGCTTAACTCCTTAGGGCTTAAGTCCTAAGGGTTTAAGTCCTAAGGCCTTAAATCCTAAGGGCTTAAGTCCTAAGGTCTTAATTCCTAAGGGTTTAAATCCTAAGGGCTTAAGTCTTAAGGGTTTAAGTCCTCAGGGTTTAAATCCTAAGGGCTTAAGTCCTAAGGGCTTAACTCCTCAGGGCTTAAGTCCTAAGGGCTTAACTCCTTAGGGCTTAAGTCCTTAGGGCTTAACTCCTTAGGGCTTAAGTCCTAAGGGTTTAAGTCCTAAGGCCTTAAATCCTAAGGGCTTAAGTCCTAAGGGCTTAAGTCCTAAGGGTTTAAATCCTAAGGGCTTAAGTCCTAAGGGCTTAAGTCCTAAGGGTTTAAATCCTAAGGGCTTAAGTCTTAAGGGTTTAAGTCCTCAGGGTTTAAATCCTAAGGGCTTAAGTCCTAAGGGCTTAACTCCTTAGGGCTTAAGTCCTTAGGGCTTAACTCCTAAGGGCTTAAGTCCTAAGGGCTTAACTCCTTAGGGCTTAAGTCCTTAGGGCTTAAGTCCTAAGGGCTTAGCTCCTTAGGGCTAAAGTCCTAAGGGCTTAACTCCTTAGGGCTTAAGTCCTAAGGGCTTAGCTCCTTAGGGCTAAAGTCCTAAGGGCTTAACTCCTTAGGGCTTAAGTCCTAAGGGCTCAACTCCTTAGGGCTTAAGTCCTTAGGGCTTAACTCCTAAGGGCTTAAATCCTAAGGCCTTAAATCCTAAGGCCTTAAGTCCTAAGGCCTTAAGTGCTAAGGCCTTAAATCCTAAGGCCTTAAGTGCTAAGGCCTTAAATCCTAAGGCCTTAAGTCCTACGGCCTTAAATCCTAAGGCCTTAAGTCCTAAGGCCTTAAGTGCTAAGGCCTTAAATCCTAAGGCCTTAAGTGCTAAGGCCTTAAATCCGAAGGCCTTAAGTCCTAAGGCCTTAAGTGCTAAGGCCTAAAATCCTAAGCCCTTAAGTCCTAAGGGCTTAAGTTTTAAGCCCTTAAATCTTAAGGCCTTAAGTCCTAAGGCCTTAAATCCTAAGGCCTTAAGTCCTAAGGGTTTAAGTCCAAAGGCCTTAAATCCTAAGGGCTTAAGTCCTCAGGGCTTAAGTCCTAAGGGTTTAAATCCTAAGGGCTTAAGTCTTAAGGGTTTAAGTCCTAAGGGTTTAAATCCTAAGGGCTTAAGTCCTAAGGGTTTAAGTCCTAAGGGCTTAAGTCCTAAGGGCTTAACTCCTTAGGGCTAAAGTCCTAAGGGTTTAAATCCTAAGGGCTTAAGTCCTAAGGGCTTAACTCCTTAGCGCTAAAGTCCTAAGGGTTTAAATCATAAGGGCTTAAGTCCTAAGGGTTTAAGTCCTAACGCCTTAAATCCTAAGGGCTTAAGTCCTAAGGGCTTAAGTCCTAAGCCCTTAAATCCTAAGGCCTTAAATCGTAAGGCCTTAAGTGCTAAGGCCTTAAATGCTAAGGCCTTAAATCCTAAGGCCTTAAGTGCTAAGGCCTTAAATCCTAAGGCCTTAACTGCTAAGGCCTTAAGTCCTAAGGCCTTAACTCCTAAGGGCTTAAGTCCTAAGGGCTTAAGTCTTAAGGGTTTAAGTCCTCAGGGTTTAAATCCTAAGGGCTTAAGTCCTAAGGGCTTAACTCCTTAGGGCTTAAGTCCTAAGGGCTTAACTCCTTAGGGCTTAAGTCCTAAGGGCTTAACTCCTTAGGGCTTAAGTCCTTAGGGCTTAACTCCTTAGGGCTTAAGTCCTAAGGGTTTAAGTCCTAAGGCCTTAAATCCTAAGGGCTTAAGTCCTAAGGTCTTAATTCCTAAGGGTTTAAATCCTAAGGGCTTAAGTCTTAAGGGTTTAAGTCCTCAGGGTTTAAATCCTAAGGGCTTAAGTCCTAAGGGCTTAACTCCTCAGGGCTTAAGTCCTAAGGGCTTAACTCCTTAGGGCTTAAGTCCTTAGGGCTTAACTCCTAAGGGCTTAAGTCCTAAGGGTTTAAGTCCTAAGGCCTTAAATCCTAAGGGCTTAAGTCCTAAGGGCTTAAGTCCTAAGGGTTTAAATCCTAAGGGCTTAAGTCCTAAGGGCTTAAGTCCTAAGGGTTTAAATCCTAAGGGCTTAAGTCTTAAGGGTTTAAGTCCTCAGGGTTTAAATCCTAAGGGCTTAAGTCCTAAGGGCTTAACTCCTTAGGGCTTAAGTCCTAAGGGCTTAACTCCTTAGGGCTTAAGTCCTTAGGGCTTAACTCCTAAGGGCTTAAGTCCTAAGGGCTTAACTCCTTAGGGCTTAAGTCCTTAGGGCTTAAGTCCTAAGGGCTTAGCTCCTTAGGGCTAAAGTCCTAAGGGCTTAACTCCTTAGGGCTTAAGTCCTAAGGGCTTAGCTCCTTAGGGCTAAAGTCCTAAGGGCTTAACTCCTTAGGGCTTAAGTCCTAAGGGCTCAACTCCTTAGGGCTTAAGTCCTTAGGGCTTAACTCCTAAGGGCTTAAGTCCTAAGGGCTTAACTCCTTAGGGCTCAACTCCTTAGGGCTTAAGTCCTTAGGGCTTAACTCCTAAGGGCTTAACTCCTTAGGGCTTAAGTCCTAAGGGCTTAACTCCTTAGGGCTTAAGTCCTAAGGGCTTAGCTCCTTAGGGCTAAAGTCCTAAGGGCTTAACTCCTTAGGGCTTAAGTCCTAAGGGCTTAACTCCTTAGGGCTTAAGTCCTAAGCCCTTAAATCCTAAGCCCCTAAACCCTAAGCCCCTAAACCCTAAGCCCCTGAGCCCTAAACCCCTGAACCCTAAGCCTAACCCCCTCGACCCGAACCCCCAAAACCCTCACCCCCAAAACCGGCAGCCCGAAGCCCCTAACCCCCCAAACCCTAACCCTAACCCTAACCCTAACCCTAAAACGGCGGCGGGGGGGACCGGGGACCGGGGAAAACCGGGAAAACCGGGAGAAACCGGGCCCGGAAGTAAACCGGAAGCCGGCCATGGCGGGAACCGGAAACCGGAAGTGACGTCGCCGCGACGTCGCCGCGACTTCGCCACCAGGTGACCGGAAGCAGGAAGCACCCGGGAGCCGGGGGGGGGGGGGCGCCGAAAAACCGGGGAAAAAACGGGGAAAAACCGGGAAAACCGGGGGGGAACCGGCACCGGAAGCGGAAGTGACGTCACGGGGACCCCGGGAGGTGACCCCGGCGGCGTCGCGACCTTCGAACTTTGACCTTTGACCCCCGCGGCCAAAAAAAACGCGCCAAAAATTTTTCTCCCGCGCGCCCCCCCCCACCCGGGGGGGGGGGGGGGGGCGCGCCGCCGCCGCCCCCCCTCTCCGGGCCTCGCCTTCCCCCCCCCCTCCCGGGAGGGGGGGGGGGGCCGCGCCGCCGCCCCCCCCCACTCCGGGCCACGCCCCCTAGGCGTGGCCCCTCCTCCGGGGCCGCCCCCTGGGGGCCGCCCACCACCTCCTCCGAGCTCCCCCCCTCCCCATGTTACCGGGAGCGGGACTCGAACCCACGACCTTGCCTTTACCGGCACTGCTCCCCACAGGGGGGAGCCACTCGGGCTACTTATACTCAAGGGAGGTTTTTGGCACGCTTAGCCCCCAAGAGCCCTTAGGGAGACTTGGGGGTGGGGATTGCGGCTCAGTCCCGCCCCCGAGGCTTGACCACGCCCCGCCCCCTTCCCCTCACTCCGCCCACAAGCCCCCCCCACCCTGAAACTTAGCGCCCCCCCCCCCCCCCCCCCCCCCACGCAGCTTGCCTCCCCCGCCCCCCCCCCCCCCCCCCGAGCTAGCCACGCCCCACAGCCTGACTCCGCCCCCTAGGGCTAGACACGCCCCCGAGCTCGACTCCGCCCCTTAGGGTTAGACACGCCCACTTACCTGACTCCGCCCCCTGGGAGTAGACACGCCCACTCGCGTAACTCCGCCCCCTAGGGTTAAGAAACGCCCACTCGCAGAACTCCGCCCCCTAGGGTTAGGCACGCCCACAGGCACGACTCCGCCCCCTAGGGTTAGACACGCCCCCGAGCTCGACTCCGCCCCCCTCCAGGGTTACACACGCCCCCAAGATGAACTCCGACCCCGCAGCCCAGACAGGCCCCCACACTCATAGGGACCCCAAAGCATACCCTAACCCTAACCCTAACCCTAACCCTAACCCTAACCCTAACCCGCTGCCCTAACCCTAACCCGCTGCCCTAACCCTAACCCGCCGCCCTAACCCTAACCCTAACCCTAACCCTAACCCGCCGCCCTAACCCTAACCCTAACCCTAACCCGCCGCCCTAACCCTAACCCTAACCCGCCGCCCTAACCCTAACCCTAACCCTAACCCGCCGCCCTAACCCTAACCCGCCGCCCTAACCCTAACCCGCCGCCCTAACCCTAACCCTAACCCTAACCCTAACCCGCCGCCCTAACCCTAACCCGCCGCCCTAACCCTAACCCGCCGCCCTAACCCTAACCCTAACCCTAACCCTAACCCTAACCCTAACCCTAACCCTAACCCGCCGCCCTAACCCGCCGCCCTAACCCTAACCCTAACCCTAACCCTAACCCTAACCCGCCGCCCTAACCCTAACCCGCCGCCCTAACCCTAACCCTAACCCGCCGCCCTAACCCTAACCCGCCGCCCTAACCCTAACCCTAACCCTAACCCGCCGCCCTAACCCTAACCCTAACCCGCCGCCCTAACCCTAACCCTAACCCTAACCCGCCGCCCTAACCCTAACCCTAACCCTAACCCGCCGCCCTAACCCTAACCCTAACCCGCCGCCCTAACCCTAACCCGCCGCCCTAACCCTAACCCTAACCCTAACCCGCCGCCCTAACCCTAACCCTAACCCGCCGCCCTAACCCTAACCCGCCGCCCTAACCCGCCGCCCTAACCCTAACCCGCCGCCCTAACCCTAACCCTAACCCTAACCCTAACCCGCCGCCCTAACCCTAACCCTAACCCTAACCCTAACCCTAACCCTAACCCTAACCCTAACCCTAACCCTAACCCTAACCCTAACCCCTAACCCTAACCCTAACCCTAACCCTAACCCTAACCCTAACCCTAACCCTAACCCTAACCCTAACCCCTAACCCTAACCCTAACCCTAACCCTAACCCTAACCCTAACCCTAACCAACCCTAACCCTAACCCTAACCCTAACCCTAACCCTAACCCTAACCCTAACCCTAAGGCCTTAAGTGCTAAGGCCTTAAGTGCTAAGGCCTTAAATCCTAAGGCCTTAAGTGCTAAGGCCTTAAGTGCTAAGGCCTTAAGTGCTAAGGCCTTAAATCCGAACGCCTTAAGTCCTAAGGCCTTAAATCCTAAGGCCTTAAGTCCTAAGGCCTTAAGTGCTAAGGCCTAAAATCCTAAGCCCTTAAGTCCTAAGGGCTTAAGTTTTAAGCCCTTAAATCTTAAGGCCTTAAGTCCTAAGGCCTTAAATCCTAAGGCCTTAAGTCCTAAGGGTTTAAGTCCAAAGGCCTTAAATCCTAAGGGCTTAAGTCCTCAGGGCTTAAGTCCTAAGGGTTTAAATCCTAAGGGCTTAAGTCTTAAGGGTTTAAGTCCTAAGGGTTTAAATCCTAAGGGCTTAAGTCTTAAGGGTTTAAGTCCTAAGGGTTTAAATCCTAAGGGCTTAAGTCCTAAGGGTTTAAGTCCTAAGGGCTTAAGTCCTAAGGGCTTAACTCCTTAGGGCTAAAGTCCTAAGGGTTTAAATCCTAAGGGCTTAAGTCCTAAGGGCTTAACTCCTTAGGGCTAAAGTCCTAAGGGTTTAAATCAGAAGGGCTTAAGTCCTAAGGGTTTAAGTCCTAACGCCTTAAATCCTAAGGGCTTAAGTCCTAAGGGCTTAAGTCCTAAGCCCTTAAATCCTAAGGCCTTAAATCCTAAGGCCTTAAGTGCTAAGGCCTTAAATCCTAAGGCCTTAACTGCTAAGGCCTTAAGTCCTAAGGCCTTAACTCCTAAGGGCTTAAGTCCTAAAGGCTTAAGTCTTAAGGGTTTAAGTCCTCAGGGTTTAAATCCTAAGGGCTTAAGTCCTAAGGGCTTAACTCCTTAGGGCTTAAGTCCTAAGGGCTTAACTCCTTAGGGCTTAAGTCCTAAGGGCTTAACTCCTTAGGGCTTAAGTCCTTAGGGCTTAACTCCTTAGGGCTTAAGTCCTAAGGGTTTAAGTCCTAAGGCCTTAAATCCTAAGGGCTTAAGTCCTAAGGTCTTAATTCCTAAGGGTTTAAATCCTAAGGGCTTAAGTCTTAAGGGTTTAAGTCCTCAGGGTTTAAATCCTAAGGGCTTAAGTCCTAAGGGCTTAACTCCTCAGGGCTTAAGTCCTAAGGGCTTAACTCCTTAGGGCTTAAGTCCTTAGGGCTTAACTCCTTAGGGCTTAAGTCCTAAGGGTTTAAGTCCTAAGGCCTTAAATCCTAAGGGCTTAAGTCCTAAGGGCTTAAGTCCTAAGGGTTTAAATCCTAAGGGCTTAAGTCCTAAGGGCTTAAGTCCTAAGGGTTTAAATCCTAAGGGCTTAAGTCTTAAGGGTTTAAGTCCTCAGGGTTTAAATCCTAAGGGCTTAAGTCCTAAGGGCTTAACTCCTTAGGGCTTAAGTCCTTAGGGCTTAACTCCTAAGGGCTTAAGTCCTAAGGGCTTAACTCCTTAGGGCTTAAGTCCTTAGGGCTTAAGTCCTAAGGGCTTAGCTCCTTAGGGCTAAAGTCCTAAGGGCTTAACTCCTTAGGGCTTAAGTCCTAAGGGCTTAGCTCCTTAGGGCTAAAGTCCTAAGGGCTTAACTCCTTAGGGCTTAAGTCCTAAGGGCTCAACTCCTTAGGGCTTAAGTCCTTAGGGCTTAACTCCTAAGGGCTTAAATCCTAAGGCCTTAAATCCTAAGGCCTTAAGTCCTAAGGCCTTAAGTGCTAAGGCCTTAAATCCTAAGGCCTTAAGTGCTAAGGCCTTAAATCCTAAGGCCTTAAGTCCTACGGCCTTAAATCCTAAGGCCTTAAGTCCTAAGGCCTTAAGTGCTAAGGCCTTAAATCCTAAGGCCTTAAGTGCTAAGGCCTTAAATCCGAAGGCCTTAAGTCCTAAGGCCTTAAGTGCTAAGGCCTAAAATCCTAAGCCCTTAAGTCCTAAGGGCTTAAGTTTTAAGCCCTTAAATCTTAAGGCCTTAAGTCCTAAGGCCTTAAATCCTAAGGCCTTAAGTCCTAAGGGTTTAAGTCCAAAGGCCTTAAATCCTAAGGGCTTAAGTCCTCAGGGCTTAAGTCCTAAGGGTTTAAATCCTAAGGGCTTAAGTCTTAAGGGTTTAAGTCCTAAGGGTTTAAATCCTAAGGGCTTAAGTCCTAAGGGTTTAAGTCCTAAGGGCTTAAGTCCTAAGGGCTTAACTCCTTAGGGCTAAAGTCCTAAGGGTTTAAATCCTAAGGGCTTAAGTCCTAAGGGCTTAACTCCTTAGCGCTAAAGTCCTAAGGGTTTAAATCATAAGGGCTTAAGTCCTAAGGGTTTAAGTCCTAACGCCTTAAATCCTAAGGGCTTAAGTCCTAAGGGCTTAAGTCCTAAGCCCTTAAATCCTAAGGCCTTAAATCGTAAGGCCTTAAGTGCTAAGGCCTTAAATGCTAAGGCCTTAAATCCTAAGGCCTTAAGTGCTAAGGCCTTAAATCCTAAGGCCTTAACTGCTAAGGCCTTAAGTCCTAAGGCCTTAACTCCTAAGGGCTTAAGTCCTAAGGGCTTAATTCCTAAGGGTTTAAATCCTAAGGGCTTAAGTCTTAAGGGTTTAAGTCCTCAGGGTTTAAATCCTAAGGGCTTAAGTCCTAAGGGCTTAACTCCTCAGGGCTTAAGTCCTAAGGGCTTAACTCCTTAGGGCTTAAGTCCTTAGGGCTTAACTCCTAAGGGCTTAAGTCCTAAGGGTTTAAGTCCTAAGGCCTTAAATCCTAAGGGCTTAAGTCCTAAGGGCTTAAGTCCTAAGGGTTTAAATCCTAAGGGCTTAAGTCCTAAGGGCTTAAGTCCTAAGGGTTTAAATCCTAAGGGCTTAAGTCTTAAGGGTTTAAGTCCTCAGGGTTTAAATCCTAAGGGCTTAAGTCCTAAGGGCTTAACTCCTTAGGGCTTAAGTCCTAAGGGCTTAACTCCTTAGGGCTTAAGTCCTTAGGGCTTAACTCCTAAGGGCTTAAGTCCTAAGGGCTTAACTCCTTAGGGCTTAAGTCCTTAGGGCTTAAGTCCTAAGGGCTTAGCTCCTTAGGGCTAAAGTCCTAAGGGCTTAACTCCTTAGGGCTTAAGTCCTAAGGGCTTAACTCCTTAGGGCTTAAGTCCTAA
Organism: Ara ararauna; assembly: GCA_028858755.1. NCBI lineage: Eukaryota > Metazoa > Chordata > Aves > Psittaciformes > Psittacidae > Ara > Ara ararauna. The sequence goes on along the minus strand of CM054389.1, from coordinate 14,693,033 downwards.
GCCCTTAAATCCTAAGCCCCTAAACCCTAAGCCCCTAAACCCTAAGCCCCTGAGCCCTAAACCCCTGAACCCTAAGCCTAACCCCCTCGACCCGAACCCCCAAAACCCTCACCCCCAAAACCGGCAGCCCGAAGCCCCTAACCCCCCAAACCCTAACCCTAACCCTAACCCTAACCCTAAAACGGCGGCGGGGGGGACCGGGGACCGGGGAAAACCGGGAAAACCGGGAGAAACCGGGCCCGGAAGTAAACCGGAAGCCGGCCATGGCGGGAACCGGAAACCGGAAGTGACGTCGCCGCGACGTCGCCGCGACTTCGCCACCAGGTGACCGGAAGCAGGAAGCACCCGGGAGCCGGGGGGGGGGGGGGCGCCGAAAAACCGGGGAAAAAAACGGGGAAAAACCGGGAAAACCGGGGGGGAACCGGCACCGGAAGCGGAAGTGACGTCACGGGGACCCCGGGAGGTGACCCCGGCGGCGTCGCGACCTTCGAACTTTGACCTTTGACCCCCGCGGCCAAAAAAAACGCGCCAAA